>VNKF01007419.1:0-10386 GCA_008044355.1 Drosophila lacteicornis
ACATGAAATTACCGCCAGATGTAACAGTCCTGCCAACTCAAAAAAAAAAACTAGTCCGCCATCTTAAGCCAGCGAATTTTAAATTGAAAATTCACCTTACTTTTTGCCCACACTAGTACACTTATATTTGTAACACTAGTCACCTGGAATGTCAAAATAAAACTTATTATACCCGGTACCCATAGGGTACAAGGGTATTATAAGTTAGTGCCAACCGAGAATGTATGTAACAGGCAGAAGAAGGCATCTCCGACCCCATAAAGTATATATATTCTTGATCAGCATCACCAGCCGAGTCGATTTAGCTATGTCCGTCTGTCCGTCTGTCCGTCTGTCCGTCCGTGTGAAACAACAGATCTCAGAGACTATAAGAGCTAGAGTTACCAAATTTGGTGACAACATTGGAATCTGTTGCACGCAGATCAAGTTTGTTTTAAAATTTGGCCACGCCCACTTCCGCCCTTAAAAATCATAAAAGACGTAAAATAAGCTATACTCGTTATATTCCGTTTAAAGTTAATAGATATAATAAATGAATAAAATAGAGCGTTTCCTGAAAATTTCTGTAAAATCTGATGATGAACATGGGAGATATTAGCAATAAGGTTAGCATTTTAAAACACCGCCCTAAGGCACTGCTGTTGCAATCTGTAGCCGACAGGTGGCCTTGGCCGTGCGATATAATGGCGCCAGATGCAGAAGAAATGACAATTATTTCTGCAATTATTCTGAAATTTAAATATTGATGAACCTCACAATATGCATAAAGCTTACTAAGTAAGATCTTTCATTTGATATTAATTATTATGTTGCTAATATTAAATTAAAAAAAGAAATGAAGCTAACTTCGGAAGATTGTATACCCCTGCAGTGTGCAATTTGATCATTAAGTTTATCCATTTTGGTAAAATTTTAAAAATATCGATATTATATATATTTTATAACATTTACCTACACATTTTACATTTTCGTATACATCAACCGGGAAACAGGAAAGTTTAAATTTATTTCCATTAATTTTCCGATAATTTCTATGACAGCTATAAGATATAGCGGTCCGATTTCCATGAAATTTAAAATGAATAGCTTTAATATGATTACTAACTGGAATAGAAAGAAGACAATCTACGAAGTCTCAATCTACGAAGTGCTCAAAATCTGAGAGACAAGTGTGAAAGCTATAGTCGAGTGTGACCGACTTTGAGATACCCGGTACCCAAACCACTGTGGGTGAAATTTAATAGCACATGAACATGGAAAAAAGAAAATGTTGACAAATGAGAACAAATGTTGCTAGAAACATGTTGAGCAACGCCCAAAAAAGACAAATGTGGCTAAGGACATGTTGACCAACACGAACTTGCTCTCTCAGCATTTCTCTCTCTCTCTCTCTCTCTCAACAAAAAGATGAAGCATACTCAGAGACTTTATTGTTAAATAACTTTCATGTTTATCATCCGATTTTACTCAAATTTTAAAAACACGTTCGGGAATGCGTACTTATTTAATTTGTCTATTTACTTTAAGCCGAAAATGACGACTACAGCTTTTATGATTTCGGGGGCGAAAGTGGGCGTGGCAAAATTTAAAACAAACTTGATTTGCGTGCAACAGATTCCAATGTTGTCTTATAGCCTCTGAGATCTGTTGTTTCACACGGAGATACGGACATGGCTAAATCGACTCGGCTGGTGACGCTGATCAAGAATATATATACTTTTTAGGTTTGGAGACTTCTTTCTCTGCCTGTAACATACATTCTCGGTTGGCACTTACTTGTTATACCCTTGTACCCTATGGGCACCGGATATAAAAACTGAGAGACTAGTTTGCGTAGCAATGGACAGACGGACATACGGACATGGCTACATCGACTCAGCTGGTTATGCTGATCAAGATTATATACTCGTATACTTTATGGGGTACCCTCTGCAAGAGTATAACAAGTAAGAAAGCTACAGTCGACTGTGCTCGACTGTGAGATACCCGGTACCTAAACGTTTGCGCTTCACACTAAAAGGCACATTAAAATTGTACAAACATACATTATACATACATTCATTGGCGCCATTATATCGCACGGCCAAGGCTCGAATGCGCCACCTGTCGGCTTCAGCTAGCAACAGCAGCGCCTTAGGGGGGGTTTTAAAATTCAAAGCTTATTGCTAATATCTCCCATGTTTATCATCCGATTTTACTGACATTTTCAGGAAACGACCGCTCTATTTTATTCATTTTTTGTATTTATTAACTTTTACCCAAAAAAAAAGAGTATAGCTTATTTAACGTTTTTTATGATTTTTGAGGGCGGAAGTGGGCGTGGCCAAATTTTAAAACAAACTTGATCTGCGTGCAACAGATTCCAATGTTGTCACCAAATTTGGTAACTCTAGCTCTTATAGTCTCTGAGATCTGTTGTTTCACACGGACGGACAGACGGACAGACGGACAAGGCTAAATCAACTCGGTTGGTGATACTGATCAAGAATATATATACTTTATGGGGTCAGAGATGCCTCCTTCTGCCTGTTACATACATTCTCGGTTGGCACAAACTTATAATACCCTTGCACCCTTTGGGTGTACCGGGTATAAAAATCAGAGCAAATTGGCTGTAAATAATAAATCAATTTACCTTGGTAGTTTTCGATGCGCTCATGCAAAGTTTCCATTTCTTGTGCCATTTCATCTCTCTCTTTCTCTGCCTTTGATTTGAGAATAAATGCTTCATCAAGCTTAACGTTTAACTTGTTCATATCCAAATTTAATGAACTAATCATGTTGGCTTTTAGCATCATGTCATGTTTTAAGTCTGCCATGGTATTATTTAATTTAATGATATTACTTCGAAGACTGTCACGTTCACGTTGTAGTGTCTCCTTGACTCGGCAAATTTCATCTGTTCGACCATTTGCATTCAAAACATCCTTCTCTAACGAATTAATATTGTTTCTGTTAAATTTAAATTTGAATTTATGTTCATATTAATTTCTAGAGATAAATAAGAGAAACAAAGACTATATAATACAAAGAAAAAACATTCTCATACACACACTGTTTCGTTTTCGTAACAAGCCTTATTGGGCGGGCGCACGGGTTACACAAAAAATTCTACAAATTGAAACACTGCTTCGCTCAGTTCTCATCTTAGGCATATATACCAAGTTTTTAAGGCATTTTGCACAATTGTATAGGTTTTAGAATGGAAACATATCCAATCAATAATTTTCATGATTAAAACTAGTGTACTATTTTATATGTAATTATTAATTTGTATGTCGCAGCAAGATTAAAGGGATATTAATATATTTAATTTGCTGTTGCTGTCAGGGTCTGTTCGTAAGACGTTTAGAGACGTGCAAAAAGGAGATGACCAGCGGGGCAAGAATTATAAAGCAAGACATAAAAGAAAACGCAGGGAGCACGAAAAGATATCGATGCTTTGTTTCGTTTAAAAATACTTCAGCTCCATTATGTTTGAATATATGCCCTTTAGGGTATTTTACTGACTCACAAAATCGTTTCTTGCAAATCGCTTGGACACACATACACTCATACAACTTGTTCTTATGCGGGATATTAAGCGAAGCAAGCGCTTTTCAATCAAAATTTTTTTTAGAAAAACCAATTTAGAATACCCTTGCAGGGTATATTATAACTTTACTCAGAAATTTACCAATCAATTTTTAAAGGAGAAAGTCTTCATGCAGCTTTTCAGCTTACTCGTAGAAGGGAAAAATCATTTCCAAATATTTTTATTTTTTATGGTTTAACTATATAACCGAATGACAACGTCAACTTAGGCAGAAAATGCGACATTTCCTGAAAAAATAAGGAAATTCACACATACGAAAATATCGCGCGCTCTGTTTTCATGGGCTCGGTAGCAACACGTACGACATACGTTAATAATATAAAACAAGAAAGAGAGCTAGCTTCGGTAGGGCTTCAAGTCTGCAATTGGATCATTAAAAATCTATCCTTTTTGGTCAAATTTTAAAACATATAGAAATTATGTCGATTTTCATAATATTTACCTTAACATTTTAAATAAAATTTAAATAGGAACTTTATGTTTAGTGACCTTTATAGTTTTTTCTTTTTAAGTAGGTTAGCCAACTCGAGGTCATAATCGACCTAATTTCTCATTCGTAAATCCAGACTCGATTTGTGACAAGTTCACACACAGATCGTTGTTGTGCAGTGGGTTATCCAGACGCATTTCGATCGATACCATCTTGATCATCTTCAGTGGACTTTACGATCAACTACCAACATTTGCGCCTATTTAAGCAACTCCAAAAAATATTAGCACTGGCTGAGGTTTACGAATGTTCCACCTATTCCCAGGCGGGGTTAGGAAAAGCGTCTACAGAAGGCGCAAAGTTCCAGAAAAATTAAATTTCTTTTACACAAACAATATTTTTTCTGATGTTGGAAAAATATCGAATTTTATAAATTTTACATTTTATATGTAAATTTTACATTTTCATATAAATCGACCGATCGCTTCTATGGCAGCTATATGATATAGTTGTCCGATCTAAAAAAAATGAAAACCGTAATTCTAGAACCATAAAAAACTGCTATATCTCTAAATTTATAGAAACACGTTTAAAACCAAAGTTAAAATTTTTTTTACATTAATTTCGCCATCATAACTATGGCAGCTATAGGATATAGTAGTCCGATCTCGGCCGTTCCGACATATATACTGCGTGCTAAAGAAATAAGACTTTGCTGAAATTTCAGCCCAATAGCTTAAAAACTGAGAGACAAGTTCGCGTAGAAACCTATAGACGGACAGACAGACAGACAGACCAAGGGACATGGCTAGATCGACTCGGCTGGTGATCCTGATCAAGAATATATATACTTAATGGGGTCGGAGATGCTTCCTTCACTGCGTTGCAAATATCATGGCAAAATTATAATACCCTCTGCAAGGATATAAAAACGAGGAATACAAATAAATTTCCACTAGTCGGATATAAAAGGGGTCATGCAACATAGAAATATGGTAGGCTATTAGAAGGTGGACTTGGAAAATGGGGCCATTCTCATCAACATGAATTTTTTTTTGATCGAATGGTCAAGGTAGGGCGGGCCAAAGCGCGTTGCTGCAACAACACTAACAGCAACCACAACAAGTCAACATGTTCTCGGGTATTTGTTACTTCTTATTGCTTGTCTCGATTTCTTTCCTATATGTTTTCCTGTTTAAACTTAACCCACCACTACTTTTTCAGATGAGCAAAAACCTGTAGCAACGCGTGCTGAACTACAACCGTATCGACCATCCGCTGACCTGTGAATTTTTCACCCGTAGTATGCTCCAAATAACAAAGTTGAAAGTCGATATATTCGGCATTACCAGCCTAGTCGATTTAGCCATGTCCGTCTGTCTGTCCGAGTCGAAGCAGCAACCCGCTGCACCAAAACTTAAATGACATAATGTTCTCAATAGCCTTAAAAAATGCAAAATCATTTGGGTCTCCACTTCAGAGCCCATAAGAACGACTCTTTTGATTTCTTGCAATATCTTTGTATTGAATAGTCTTTGATAGAACATACTTGAGCCTTAATATTTCACTATTTAACATCATAACCTTTCGATTCAGTTTGTACATTCGAGTTGTAGCATTATTTTGATCTTCTATTGACTTTTTCAGCTTGCTGCTTAATTGACTGACTGCATTTGACTTTTCTTTTTCAATAAGTCTTAACTGCTTAATCATTTCTTCGTTATTTTTTTGATTTTTGGTCAAATCGGCAATATCATCTTCGTATTTGTGCATTGCTTTATTCAATGCATTAACTTCACTTCTGTATTTATCTAAGTGCACACGTTGCCTGTCGTAGTCAGAAATTTTTTGACTGAGTTTGCGTGTTGTTTCTGCTAAGTCTCGATTTGCTATATCCAGTTTCATCATAGTTTTTCCGTGAGCCTCTTTCTGTTCTTCCATTGTCTTCATAAGCGCTCGAAGCTTCGATTCTACATTCAACCGTTCACCTTCAGCAAACTTAGCTCTGGAAGCCATTTTACTCATAGCATCTTCATTGTTACGGATAATATATTCTAAATTTTCCGAGTAATATCTGTTGGTAGCTAAACGCTTTTCAAGGTCAACAACTTCTCCAGCTAAACGGTCCCGTTCTCTAAGTATTATGTTCTTATATTTGGCAAGATGTCCGAATCTAAAAAAAAAAATTAAGGATAATCAGTTCAAAAATTATGCTTTAGCCAAACGTAATACTTATAAGGTAAACTCTTATAACCTAATATAAATCTAATCCACTTAGTACACATGCAAGATAGCAATCGAGCTGCGCGCTATTTGTCTATATGGTGGAGGGTAGTTTCCTCGCATTCTTTTACCTATACTTTTCTTTCGCGCCTATTAACACCTAATCCTAATAATCACGTGCTTGGTTTCGAAGGGCCACTTGTGTGTACTGACCGTAGTGCATCAACGTCTATATATATATATAAAAAAAAAAAAAACCTACAGAAATTGCCTTCGCTTCAATTTCGCCCCAATTCCAAACCACTGTCCTCTAGATTGGGTATTTGGGTAAAATCAAAAAGGCGAACTTTTTACCCTGTGATTTTGTTAATTACATTTTTAAAACATACTCTAAATATTGCAAATCTTACTTTTCTATAAAGGTGGTTTAATTTATGAGTAAGCTACATCATAATTTAGTAATATTATAAGCCGATTTTTCAGTGTCAGGTTAAATTATGTATGTTATTGATGTATATTGTTTTCTGGGAGTTATGTAGGCTCTGACCGTAAAATCCTAACTAGGGCAAAAGCTCTTAATAACAATTTGTCAGTCTCAAATATAATATTGGGCGTTTTAAAAAACTTACTTACTTACTATTTTTCGCGCTAGTCATTATATACTAGTGCCTTGCTGAACCCGGACTTGGGAATCTGTAAGACCCTATGCATTAACATCGGCCGCGCTTAATGTTGGAGGCCAGAGGGCGGAGTTTTTATTTTCCCCACCTCTGTGTGCCTTTTCTGGACTTGTTCCGTTAGAACTCCCATCGGGAATCACTCAGCAACGGTTTGTTGGTTTTAAGCATATGTCTTATTGATTGCATATTTTTGGGATGGGTTGATTTTCCATTATTCTTATTCTTTATTCTGATTTTTCGTGACCTGTTTGCGCCAACTCGAGGTCTATAGTCAACCTGATCTTCATATACAGAAATCAGATTTGTTTACTATTAAATTTGCCAGATACACAGATCGTTCTTGGTGGGAGTGAAACAGGCTGTATGAGCAAAGATAAAGCTAATGACCCAAAAAGCTCTTAGTGACTTGGCTCGGGACTTAAATTTACCAAAGGATAAGTCCAAAATCCTTGCTTCCCGATTACATGAACATGTGTTTTTCGAGCCGTCAACAAAGATTTGAATTTATCGAAATCGGAGCAAAGAATTTGAAAAATATTTTTCCAAGACTAAGGACTTTTATTATTCCAATAATGTCACCAAGTTGTTTGCAGCACTAAGAGAACTTCACAATCCAGATGATTGGCGCCTTTTTATCGACGGTAGCAAATATATCGTCAAGGCTGTTTTACTTAATAAAGGAAACCAAAAACCTTCTATACCGATTGGCCATGCTACAATAGTAAAGGAAACGTATGAACCCATGAAATTGCGTATGGCCCCTTATTGACTATAAGTCCTACAATTGGAAAATATGTTGCGACTTAAAGGTTGTTGCAATACTTACTGGTCTCCAAGGTGGTTATAAAATAATTAACCCTATTTTGGTAATATCTTAAAAAACAAAATCACAAAGCAGGCTCCTTCCCTTGAAAAAATATTTTGTACCACAACAGTAATATGATCATTTAATCGAATTTGCCATAACTTCTAGAATTTGTATTGTATTTTCATATATTTCACCTTAACTCTTTTAGGACAAAGGTATCTTTAGATCTGTTTACTCAAAAACAAAAACTTTTTTTTATATTTTTAAAAAGAAAATGAAATTTAGCTATAAAAAACATAGCTAAAAATATATAATGTTTTTAGCTTTAAGTGCTCATTTCTTCATTAATAGAGCTTTGACCATAAAGAGCCGTATGTTGTCGGAAAGGTGTATACTACTGTGGGCAAAAAGTAAGGTGAATTTTCAATTTAAAATTCGTGGGCTTAAGATTTCATGTCAATGTCAGTATCAGTACTATATATACGCTTGTGTTTACCAAACGATCAAGAGTGCATTTGTCGATTTTTACAATGTCTGATTTAATTGAGCAGAGAAGTGCCATCAAATTTTGTTTGCGGAATGAAATTTCGGCTGCGGAACCGTTGAAGATGTTACGGAAGGCCTTTGGTGATTCTACCATGTCCCAGAAAAATGCCTATAAGTGGTACAAAGACTTCAAAGAGGGTCGGGAACGTGTTGATGAGAGCACGTCAAAGTCGTTTAAAAATCAAGGTTATGATGACAGTTTTTTTTTCGATTTTCGTGGTGTAGTGCACTATGAATTCCTTCCACCGGGCCAAACTGTCAATAAGGAATATTATTTGAGCGTTATGCGTCGTTTGCGTGAAGCAACTCGTCGAAACGGACCAGAATTATGTGCCAACAACTCTTGGTTTTTGCTTCACGATAATGCACCGTCTCACACTGCACTCGCTCTTCGTGAGAATTTCGCCAAGAATTCGACGCATAACGTTCCGCAACCACCGTATTCTCCTGATTTGGCTCCGTGTGACTTCTGGCTATTCCCAAAACTCAAGAGACCACTCCGGGGAACGCGTTTCGAGTCGATTGAAGAGATCGACGGAATCGACGAGGGCGCTCATGGCTATACCGGAAAGGGACTATTTGGCTTGTTTCGAGGATTTGAAGAAACGTTGGCATAAGTGTATTTTATCGGGAGGGGATTACTTTGAAGGGGATGAAATTGATTCAGGAGAATAAATAAAGAATTTTCACTTTACAGACAAATTCACCTAACTTTTTGCCCACAGTAGTACATTGGCTTTTGGATTGTACTAATTTTAAATATGTTGGACTAACGGTTTTCGATATTTTTAGCGTAGTCTAAAAAATCTGGTTTTTCGCGAATACCTTCAAAACGGTTCTTTGCTAAATTTTATTAACAAGTTTGGCGTGTTCAGTAACTCAAAATTTGGCGAAAAAATTGGGTCTTAACGATTATATAAAAACAAAATATAAATTTGTTATCTAGTGAAATCCACCTCACGAAAGCCACTGCGGAAAGTCCACTGACTTTCTTAGCCGGCCGATCAGACTTACTCTCCATAGTAGTCCCAATATCGATAGTCACATTGAAAGTAGTATAATATGGATCTTCGGGTTGCGTCAAGGGCGGGACCCTAACCAAACTGACTCTTGCCGGATCAGAGACAAAGCAGAAGTCGAGCAGACGATCTAAGAAATTCAGTACATGGTTGACTTAAGACAACGAAATGTCAAACAAGCCATCAATAAAATCGTGACGTGCAGTAGTTAAAAGTGGACTAAATAGCCCCAGGAATGTTAAAATCACCTAGAACAACTAAATGGTCCGTATCCGAAAGTCTATTGGAGACCGCCTGAATAGCGGAAAGGTGGTCCCAATAAATAGGAAGTTCCGACAAGCGGGGAAAGGAATATGTAACATAAGTAAAACTACATCGTTGCATTCCTTAAAAGTTAATAGTTCAGACGTGAGGTTGGAGTCAACCGCAATGAAGACACCGACCCTCGCCAGGAAGGCCCATCAAGTACACAGCTTAGAATCTCAGGCTTTAACCAGGTTTCTGTGAATACAATCACCTTACTACGTTAGCCTCTTGAATTCTGATAGGAAAGAAGGAGAGAATTTGTTAGTTAGTTTTTCCTTCGCTTCGTACTCCTTAACAACAATTTGCTTTGGCCAGAAGCTCTTAGAGCACAGTGTTTTAAAAAGTTTCCCAGGGACATTTATTTTGAATGATGAAATATCCCTAAAAAAATTTGAATCTTTCCACCTTAATCTTAGATTTTTCGGCTTTAATGCGGCCTAGAATATAGGTACTTACATCATCAGATGTTTGATCAGGGGAAAGCCGCGTAACAAATATCTGTTTCGTTGGTGGAATAGGCCGAATCTTTTCTCGCCCCCGACTTGGCGTTGGATATATTGGAGTCGGTGACTGTGCCGAGGGAGTGAGCTGTTGAGAACCCGCCGCGAGTTGTTGGGATCCGCCCAAATGCGGTGTGTCAACCGCTTACGGGACTCATTTACTCATAATCTCAGCCGCCTGGGCTGTGCACTCAATGCACTTGGCTGTAATATCGGCGTAACGGATAAAGCACAAAGAGGAATGCAAAAATGAAGATAAGTAATCGCTGCACCAAAACT